>JAJMDL010000020.1:0-41661 GCA_030573575.1 Hanseniaspora sp. CRUB 1602 | reverse complement strand
ATAATCTCCTTTTTACAAAAAGAGAGAGAATAAAAGAAATATTTATAAGAGAGGAAATTGACAAAATGACAATTTTAACTTCGGCTCATTTATTTATTTAATTGAAATAAATAAATATAAATATAAATATATATAAAATTTTTATGAATACCTATTAAATTTTTTTAGGAAAAAATTTGTTGTTGTTATTGGGGAAAAAGAAAAAAGCTTATAATTTATTTACAAAATATATAAAATAAAAATTTGGTTTAAAACTTGCTTTTGATTATATAAGAAATATTGATTACATTATATATATCGGTACAGTAATTGAATAATATATATACATTTGTTAAATTATTGATACTTTTTTGTTTTTTTTTTTTTGATAATTAGTTAATGCAGTATTTTATTGTTTGTAAACGGAGTTAAGTCTCAAAAAAAAAAAAGAAGCTGAGATAATTATTACTATTAAGTTTTAATAAAATAATAGCAATTTCCCTATTTTTATTATTTTATTATTTTGTTAACAAAGTTTCAATTTCTTTTTCTTTTCTTTTTTTTTGATAAAAAATAAATTAATCGGTTTAATTGTTTATTTCTTTTTTTAATCAAACATGAAACTTGCTATCTTTATAAAATATAAACCGTGAATAAATTTAATTTCTATCTACAAAAAATATAATCAAAACAAAAGAACTTGAATATATTATATAATATATAATATATATATTTTTAAAATCTAAATATATAATAAAATGCTACTATTTTTTTCTTTTTGTCTTGCCACCTTTTCTATTACGGCCTTTGTTTATCTCACCATTAATTTTATTAATATCATTCTTACTAATAATTAAACCATTTCTAGTAGATCTACCAATAGCATTAATTCTCAAACCTTTATCTCTAATCACTGGTGTGCTGCTTATCTTTGATTTAATTCCTTTACCGATTCTTCTTTCAATATCTTTTTTATAAGTGAAATCAATCTTTCTGAAAGCTCCCTTAGATTGCTTAGCTAAGACTATACCATTATCCTTAGCATCTTCTTCAAACTTGTTAATTCTCTTCATATGCTTTTGGATCATACCTTTACGTATATTCACTGGAACTTTTTCTATTTTATCCACAATATTTTTTTTATTTTTATTTGAAATGTTCTTGTTTTGAGACACGAGATTTTTCATTTGCGATTCCATAACTTTCATTCTTGCCTTTCCTACTACATCATTACTCAAATTTGATTCTGACCCACCAAAAGAGTTTAATAAATGAGAATCTCTAATGAAATTTTGTAATTCTATATCGTTTTGTAAATTTTTTCTTTCAATTTCATCATCATCTTCACCTTCTTCATTATTTGCTTTGTTATTATTTTTTTTAGAGTTATTTGTTACATTCGGTTTCTGTTTATTTTGCATTTTTTTAATTATTTTATCAGTAAGTTTTACTCTTGAAAACGTATCTGGCTCATCTTTTATTGAATCACCAAAAGAAATGACTTTAGGGTGTCTTTTTGGTTGTTTTTGTAAATGATTGTCTTCTATAAAATTTTCTTGTTCTTTCAAATCCATTTCCATATCTGAATCAAAAGGTTCTTCATTTTCGGATGATGACTCTTCATCGGAGTTTTCTATGTTTTTAAGTTTGTATTCATCAACTTCACTATTAGATTCGCTTTTATTGTCGCTACTCGATGCTTCATTCTCCTCTTTTTTAGTCTCATCTTCAAAACCCATCTCTTCTAAACTTCCAAATTGCTTTTCAAAAGCTAATCTTTGAAGCTCCATTTGCTTTTGAAATTCACAATCATTAGAATCCCCAGAACCACTTCCACTCATTTTTTAATAAAGTTTAAAAGTACAAGGTTTTATAGGTATATACAATTTATCAAATACTTATGTAAAACATATACATTTAATATTAAAAAAGTGTAAAACATCTGAATTTCTTGATGCATTTTAAAAAACATAGACATAAAAAAAATTAAATTAAAATTTTTTGTCCGAATTAGGAAGTCATACTGAAAAAAAAAAAAAGAAAAAGATTACTTCTTTTAAAAAAAAACATTATACTATAAAACTTTTTTTAATCAAAGCACATATATATACAATCCCCAAAGAAACAATTTCAAAAAAAACAAAAAGAAGCTATGACAAAATTCACAGGTTGTATTGATATCCATCAAGGTCAAGTCAAACAAATTATTGGCTCAACATTAACAAATGACAATAAAACTTCTGAAAAGAACCCAAATACCAACTTTGTCAGCACCAAACCATCAACCCATTATGCTGATTTATATTTTGACAACAAAGTCGAATCTACTCATATAATTTTACTAGATGGTCGAGTCAATGAAAACACAATTAATGCTGGTATTCAAGTATTACATAGACATCCTGGGTTTTTCCAAGTCGGCGGTGGTATCTCATCTAAAAACTGTGAAGAATGGTTGAATAAAGGTGCCAGCAAGATTATTGTCACTTCAGCTGTCTTCAATTCAGATGGTGAATTTTTATGGGATGAATTAAACACACTTTTTGATAAATGTGGTGGTAGAGGCAAATTGGTACTTGATTTGAGTTGCAAGAAACATAATGGTGAATGGGTAGTATGCATGAACAAATGGACTAAATTGACTAATTTGAAATTATCCCTTGAATTATTTAAAAAATTGGCTGAATATTGTGATGAGTTTTTGATTCATGCTGCAGATGTTGAAGGTTTATGTAAAGGTATTGAATATGATTTAGTAAAACAATTAGGTCAATGGGTACAATTGTTACAAAGTGATGTTAAAATTGTATATGCTGGAGGTGCTAAATCTATAGAAGATTTGGAAACAGTAAAAAAATTATCCAATGGTAGAGTTGACCTAACATTTGGTTCTTCATTAGATATATTTGGTGGTTCTCTAGTTAAATTTGATGATTGTATAAAATGGAATAATGAACAATAATATATATGTAAAATTATTTATTTATTTAAATATATACTTTGAAAATAACTCTTTCATTACCAGGCAGCATCACCTTCATCGTCATCAGAGAAGTTAGTTTCAGCATAATCATCGTTATTGTTGTTATTTGCAGCATCTTCGTTATATGCAATATCTTGTTCAGCAAAATCTGGCATTCCATATGCATCTGTTTCATCAACTCCATTTTCTTCTTGATATCCTATATCCATTCCCAATCCATTATTGATGTTATTATTCAAATCCTCTTCAAGATCTAATCCTCTATCCATATTTTCTAATTCTTGATAAATACCATCTACTTTTTGTTTCAAAACTTCAATACCTCTAATAACAATTTGGTTAGCAGGTAAGGATTTAGCAGATTCAACACCAATGTAGAAAACATTAGGCTCAGCATCATAATCAAATTTATCATCTTCATTAGGCTCGATTTCATCTCTATGATTCTTTCCGATAGGCCATTCCAATTTTGCATCTCTTTCGTACCAATAATCTGTATGGTTCAATTTGTTCCATGGGTCATATTCAAATTCAATGGCTGCTGCAGAATCCCATTTAGCATGCTCTTTAGAAATACCTTTTTTAGCAATACATCTAACGGTTAATTCTTGTCCTTTTCTCAATTTACAAAGTAAAATACCTTCTGGTACATCTGGTGATATGGCTGGATTTCCAAGTTTTAAGTTCTTGATGTGATCATTTTGAACAACAGTTAAATCTCTAGAGTAAACAGATTTAGAAGAGTCTTCTGTGGCAATAACATTTAATATTAAAGTTACAGAACATCTGTTACAATAATTGTCACAAGTGCATTCTCTGTTATATCTCAATTTGTCAATATCCAATGATTCTAGTGGAATGAGACCCAATCTATGAGCCAAAAATTCATCTGCTAGAACCGTAGTGTTTTTCTCAATTTCTACAGAATCAATAGCTAATGTTGGAATTTCAGAAATCATGACTCTTCTTAGTGAGTTTGCTAGCGATAAATCAACATTTGATAGCGTAAAGTCAACATATTCAGAAGTTGCTTCTTTGAATTTAATCTCTGGATCTGGAAGTTTTTTGGATGAATAATTATCTAATGATGAAGACATTGTTTTATTATATTACAAATTTTTAAAAAAAAAGAAAGTGTAGTAAGTTATAAAATGTTATATAATCTAATTGAAGCTTATAAGATAAGGTTTATATATTTAATATTATATATATGTCTATAGGTTCATTTGTTATTTTGTTTCAGTGAAAAATAGTGTGTGTTTTTGTTTCGAAATATTTCAATTTGCTTTTTTTTCTTAAAAAAAATTTTTTTTTTTTTTTACATTCAGAAAAGTGTCCAAATTGAGATGTTATCATGTGATGTATTTGTAATTTTTTTTTTTTTCAAAAAATTAAAATCTTGATAAAATTTTGAAAATAAATCAAATGTTGATAATGTTTAAAAAGTTCTTATCCAATAACTCTTTCTCTTTCAAAATAAATTATTTACCAAGATTAAACATTCATATAACCATAACTTAACAATGTCATTATATAAATCTATTAATATCGATGGATTAGATAAAAGATTTCAAGTAACTTTTTTGAAAAAATATAATGATAATAAAGAAAAACTTAAAAACACCAAGAATAGTAGCGAGATAAAGGAAAGCACAAGTGATTTGTTATATTTAACAAAAACTATTTTTAAGGACTTGATAATTATGCCATTTGGTATTAGTTTTTTAACAGCATTAGGTAAAATATTTTTAAGCAAATACTCTGTTGTTTTATATAGACATGGCTTTGTAATGGGTGCGCATTTTAAAAAAATTCTAAAAGGGTACTACAAAGAATACTTCCTACCTCTTCCAACACCACAATAGTTAAACATTTTTTTATAAGATTTATTCAAGGTTTATATATATATAATTTCTTTTGGGGGGTTTTTTTTCTAAAATATTTACAGAAAAGTTTTATATATATCTAATTATATAATTATTATACAAAAGATCTTGATTGTCCTTTAGCAAATTCAATAACTTTCCAACCTTCAGTTTCAGTATTGGTTAATGTTTCAAAGTCTCTTGTTAAAGCAACAACATATGCTGTTTGCATAATGTTGGAATCATTACCAGCAGATAAGGAATCATCCTTTATGTTTTTATAAATTGGAATTTCTTGAACTCTACATGATATGACAAACACTGGAATATCACCTGGTAAAATTTTGGAGCTAGCAATATCAATATCTCTGATATCTAAAATTTGTGAATCTGGGTATAAGCCTTGTTCCCTATAAAACTTTTGTTGCGCAGCATAAACAGATAATGGGGCTTCAGATAACCAATGGGATAAAGTTTCAACATTACCTTTAGCATATGCTTCTAATAATTCTGGTAAAATATAGTCTCTCAAATTCTTGTGGAAATCTTCCATATTAAAATTTGGATCAATACTTCTGAATAATTTAATAGTCTTTCCTGTTTCAGTTTCAGCAAAGAAAAAGCCAGAAACTTTGTTCTTAATGGTTCTTAATAAAACAATTAATGGATTTTCAGATTCAGTCCATAATTTAGTCTTTAAATAAGAGGCACTCTTACCAACAGCTGAATCCTCAACAGCTTTGGTAAACTTTTTAGTATCACTATTTGATGATTTACCAGCACTAGATTCATCAACAGTTAAAGCATTACCAGCTTCTTCATTAACAGCAACACTTTCAATATAATTTTCTCTTGCTAATCTTTCTTTCATCAATCTTTCTCTAAATCTTTGTCTTTCTTCTTTACTCAAAAAACCACCATAACTATTACTGGTACCTTCATTCAAATTTTCAGAAGCATCTTTATAAAGCTTTGTGTTAGTGACAGGCTTCACAACACCAGCATCAACAAGTTTGGCTGTAGTATTAACAAATTTTCTAGATTGTTGACCAGCTTCAGATTCCCAAGCTTTGGAAACAGCAGAATCAATTTGTGCACCAGTCTTTGCAAGAGTCTTTGACAATATAGAAGTAGATCTGGCAGTAGCCTCTCTAGCTCTCTTCAAAGCTTCACTTTCTGAAATTTTCCCTTGTGCATCTTGTAATTGTTTTATATTTGATTGAAGTTCTTCAGATGCCTTCCATTCTTGACTGAAAGTTTCTCTAAAAATTTGTAGTGGTGTTTTACCATTAAAAGTTTGCTGTCTTTTTTGTTTAGGTTCCTCAGATTCTTTTCCTTCTTCACTCTTTTTCTCTTTTTCTTCCTTGTTTAAATAAATATTAGAGTTATGTATTAATTGTTTGCTAGTAATCAACTTGACACCAGTTTTTGTATAGTTTTTAGCTAAACTTTGACCCACTAACTTAGTGGTTGAAGTTGACAATCCAGAAATCATATTATTTATAGATAAAAAAAAATGTTATAATATAATATAAATATATATTATTTCCTAATTCTTATTTAGATTTTTGGTTTGATATATGTTTTTAATTTTAAATACCCTCAAGGAATAATGTATAGACATCTGAATTTTTTTTAAATTAAAAAAACATACACATTTGACAAAATGAAATTGTGAATGGAAAAAATAAAAAAATTTTTCACGGCGGAGTCATTTTTTGTCCGTTTTTCGGAATCGTGTCACATGATTTACCGGAGATAATTTTGAAAGATTAAAAAAAAAACACACTTTTTTTACAAGAGAGAAAAAAAAAAAAAAAATCCAAATTTTTTTTTATCGTTCGTTTTAAATATATAATATAATGAAAAAAAAAGAAACAATTTTAATGCATTTAATAAATCCAATAAACTATTGGATTATAACATGAGTAGTAAAGATAACTTTTTGCCTAGTGATAGACAAGGTGGTGGTACAATTAACAATACTCCACAACAACCTAGAAATGCTTCTATTTCTTCTTCATCTTCATCTTCAAATAATACAGCTTCAGCAGGAAATAGCAATACCAATGGTATTGAACTAGATGGTAAATATAAACAATTGGAAAAACTTGGAAAAGGTACTTATGCTACTGTTTACACAGGTATAAACAAAAAGACTGGTCAGTTAGTAGCATTAAAAGAGATCAAACTTGATCCTGAGGAAGGTACCCCATCAACAGCTATAAGAGAGATATCTTTAATGAAAGAATTGAAACATGAAAATATTGTTAGATTATATGATGTTATTCATACAGAGGAGAAATTGACTTTAGTATTTGAAAAAATGGATAACGATTTGAGAAAGTATATGGATTTAGTTTATAAGGAAAGATGCAAACTACAGCAACAGAGTCCAAGCAGTGCTTCTTCAGTGGTTCCTCCTGAGGTTTCTGTTTTGAGAAATAATTCTCAAAATAATAATGCTAATGGATTAGACACAAACAACTCTAACAATAATGTTGAAACACCAGTCTCTGCATCCAATGTACCAAGTACTGTAGACAGTAACAATAGTAATGAGAGATTACATACAGCAAATGTTTCAAAAGGATTAGATGCTTTATTAGTCAAATTTTTTGCATTCCAATTACTAAATGGTACAAACTATTGTCATGAAAACAAAATTTTACATAGAGATTTAAAACCTCAAAATTTATTAATAAACAAGAACTTGCAATTGAAAATAGGTGATTTTGGTTTAGCTAGAGCTTTTGGTCTTCCTGTCTCCAGTTTTTCCAGTGATGTAGTGACTTTATGGTACAGATCTATTGATGTTTTGCTGGGTTCAAAGTCTTACTTTACTTCTATTGATACCTGGTCCATTGGTTGTATTATTGCAGAGATGATTTCAGGTGTTCCTTTATTTAAAGGGGCTAATGAAGATGATCAAATATTAAAAATATTCCAAGTCATTGGTTATCCAAGAGAAAGAGATTTGCTTAACAGTGGTTGGTATGTGAACTTGCCTAAATATGATGCAAAGAGTTGGGATTTTGTAAAAAGTGGATTAGATACTATTCATTCATTAGCTAATATTTTAAAATTAAATTTGGAAACTCACTTTTTAACTCTTGATTTATTGGTAAAACTTTTACAATTAGATCCAATGAAAAGATTAACAACTCTCGAAGCTTTAGAGCATCCCTATTTCAACGACTTGAGAAGATCTCAAGTATAATACGTACTTTAAAATTTTGATATATATATATATATTGTTACAATTATTGATCCAATAATGAACTATTTGGATGGATCATGTATATTAATTTTTTGAAAGTTTTTAATTTTGTTGTTGCATAATCTTCATCCTCATCTTCACTTTCACTAGCTTCAGGATCCATATCTGGATTAACAACCATTAATATTTTTTCCTTACACATTTTTTTTAAAATCTTTAAGCAGAGTTTTCTTTTCAAGTAGTAATCTTCAGTAGATTTCAATTGCTCTTTATGTGCGGTCATGTACCAATTGATTAGTTGATCACCAGTACAATTCAAATTATATGTATCTTCATCAGATTTTTCATCTTGTTCTTCAGATAAAGCTTTAATTCTATTGACAAATTTGTTCATAATTTCTAAATATTCTTCATGAGGAATAGTAATCTTTTTATGTGTTTGGGATGATGTTGCTGGGATTGCTGTCTTTTTATCTTTGACATCTCTGTCTACAGGTCTCTCACCACCATCATCACCTTCATCATCAGACATTTCAACATCATCTATATCAACTCTAATGATACTTTGCCTTAAAAGATTATAAGCCTCTTCAACATTTTGTTTACTGATTTCCTCAGAGCAATTAGCTTTGGCAATAGCTTCAGATAATCTAATCATAGATTCTAATTGTCTAACAGTAATTCTATATGAACCTTTAGTTCCAAATTGTTGAGAATCATTTTTTCTAACTTCAATATATTTATTAACCAAAAAATCTTGTGCCTCTTCAGTTAGCATAGGTTTAAAAGTTTTGGCATATTTCAAGTATCTCAAAACTTGTTCTTTGGAATATGGTGGATCAATAGCCTCATCTCTTTTCATATGTAAATTAACAATGTGATTAGCTAAGTTAGTATCAACAATTTCATTATAATCATCCAACACAACAAAAAAAAGATCAAATCTAGACATGATCGGAGCAGTCATGTTCAAATTTGATCTCAAAGATCTCTTTCTGTCATATCTACCAGCTATAGGATTCGCGGCAGCTAAGATAGATGTTCTAGCATTCAAAGTTGCGTGGATACCTGCTTTAGCAATAGAGATAGTTTGCTGTTCCATAGCTTCATGAATGGCGACTTGATCTGTCATATCCATTTTATCAAATTCATCAATACAACAAATACCATTATCTGCCAACATTAAAGCACCTGCTTCAATAGTAAAATCACCACCACTTTCTTCATCTTTGACAACAGCTGCAGTCAAACCAGCAGCGGAAGATGCTTTACCTGAAGTATAAATGGCTCTTGGAGCAAAAGAACAAACGTATTTCAAAAATTGAGACTTGGAAGTAGATGGATCACCAACAATACAAATATTTATATCACCTCTTAGTTTAATACCTTCAACTGTCTTTTTATGAACACCACCCAATAATTGCAGCAAAATCCCTTTTTTAATTTGATCATGAGAGTATACCGAAGGAGCAATAGATTTAATTAGATTTTCATAAATTTGGTCATCCCTTACCATTTCTTGCAAGCCATGAATTTCTTCTGGAGTTAAAGATTGTAAATGTTCTTCAGTTGATATATCATGTTCATTGTTCATATCAATAGAATATTGTGCTAGAAAATTTAAAATTTTGTTTAAATCTTCATCATCTTTGTCATTAGCACTAGAATCACTGGTATTATCAGCTAAACCAGTACCCTGTGGGATCACATGAGATGCCAAAAAAGTTAACTTATAAGTCAAATCTCTTACACCTAATAATTTCAAACCACCAACACCACCATTTAAACCTTCTCGTGTAGATGCCATTGCATTATTATCATTAGATTTAGCACCGAATGGTTTGACACCTGGAAGACCTAACTGGGTAACATCAGGAATGACTAATTCAGTTCCTACAAATTTACATCTGTCACCAGGTTTTGCTTTATCAACACAATCTCCTCTTAAGATAACATCAATGGATCTAGGCATACTACCTGATGGAATTTCATTAGAATTTTCTTGAATTCTGACTCTTTGCCAATCTATGAAACTGGAATGTTCAAGACTAAGTTCCCATGCTGAAGTATTATCACACTCAGGATTTGGACAATAAGTTGGTTGTGTATATTTAAAATCTTGTTCAATTTCATCTGACAATTTGTTACAGAGTTCACAAAGGAAGACACCTTTAAAAAGCTCTGGTCTAACTTCAGAAGTTCTTGTAACTGTACCCAAAATGGTCATCAAAGAACCGACTTTATCAGCTCTAATATCTCTAATTCTGTAAGTTACTGGTAAATTTATAAAAGATATATTGAATATTTTCCTGTTAAACTTTTCAACTCTTTCAGCAACAGTGGCTTCATTTCCTTCTTCTCCTTCCTCTTCATTGTTTGAAGAATGAAGAGCGTGATCTCTTATGAATAAATACTCTGGATTAACAAATCTGACACAACTTTCAACAGCTCTCAAGATAAAAGGTTTAAATCTGTAATATTGTTCTAAAAGTGGCTTAACCATAATCCCTTCTTCAACAAACTCCAAATGATTAAAATCAATGTACAAAGTAGACATTTTAAAATTGATCATATGCTCAACCTGTCTGATATACACAAGGTCTGCATCTTCTTCATTTTCATCATCATTACTTTCAAGTAAGTCTTCATTTTCACTTTCTTGGTGGTAGTGATGACGTGCAAGTCTTTTGGCATCACCTTGTGTAAAAGACATCAAGAAATTGTAAAAAATCTTTCCCAGTTCCTCACCAGTCTGATCAGTCACTTGTTGCACTGATGCATTATTATTTAATCTTCTGTTTCTTCTAGGGCCATTTGGTTCTTGTAATAAAGTTGCCGACTGTTGTTGTGGTTGTTCCCTAGCTATATTTGGAATAAATCTGTTAATTTGAGCTAGATCGTTTACCGATTGGGATCCTTCAGTTGCTGGCTGTGTTCCTTGAGTTGTGTGTAAATTTAAAGATGATGAATCATGATTAATATTCATTGATTCATCATTTCTTCTATTAATATTTTGAGAAGAGCTACTGTCCAAATTAAGAAAAGAATTATTTTCAGACATAGTTTTTTCTTACTGTATTCTTCGTGGTTTTGTTATGTATTTTTATTATTTAATCTAAAGATATATTTAAAAAAAAAAAAATTTTTTTTTTTCCACTCTTTATTTTATTTCTTCGTGTTTTTTTGTTTTGTTTTTTTGAAATTTGTTCAAAGCGCTTAAATCAAAATAAATGCAAATTCCTAATTAGGAAATATAATTAAAAAACAGTAAAAAAAAAAAAAACTAATAACTAACAAGAAGTCTTTCTTTTTTTGGTTTGTATTTTAAAAGGAATTCTTTATTTTACTTGATAATAAATATATACTTATATAAATTCTATTTTTTTATTCAATTTTTTGTCTATATTATTTACACACTACAGTCACCAGTCAAATTATTCTTTGGCCATGTGTAACCAGCAGCAGACCAGGAGGTCATATTACTATTATAGTATGCAGCTTCATGAGCCTCAATGTAGTCATAAGTTGGGTAGTCATCTGGATCACAAGTGATAGAAACAGCATCTGAAGGTTGGTAAATTCTAACATGGTCAATAGACATTGTAACAGGGAAAAACAAGGACTGCCAATTGATATAACACCAGGAAGTAGAAAGACCTAGATTCATAACAATGGACATTGGCTCTTTGGAGATTCTTCTCCAATTGATATTACCATTTGGATGTAGGGCATAAGATTTCAAAGTCCAAGTAGGTTCATCACCAACAATCCAGGTTATATAACCTGTTTCATCATCATTCATGAATTCATAACCATAGACTTGGAATTGACCAGATTCTTCACCAAATTGATACCAATTATTGTTTAAAGTTGTTACTGCAGATACAGCTTGTTGTAAAGGTCCACCAGCATAAGTGTTCATTGTTGTTGTGGAGAAGTTGTAAATTTCAGCAAAGGAATAATCAGGCATGTACCAAATATCAAAAGGTGCAACTTGGTATGATTGAGAGGCCAGACCGACACCACCACCTATAGAAGTATCTGTTTCAGCTTCTAAGATATCAATTTCTGGAGCTCCTCTACCAGTACCAGCATTTGGATGTTCTTCACCAGAGCAAGTGCATGAATTTAATCTTTGACCTGGCAAATAGGAAATACCATCTGGAGAGGATTGATTCGGTGTGATACCAACATCACAAGCTTCATAAGAATAAGGCCAAACACCATCAGTTGTAGACAAAAATCCAGGTCTACCCAAATTACCCATTGTCCAAAGACCAGGCCATAAACCTGTGACAGCACCATAATTTGGTAGATTGGCTGAGATTTCGACTCTACCTTGAGTGAAACATAGCTTATTCCAAGATTGTACCATACCAGATCTGTAGAACAAATTATGGTTTTCATATGCATCCAATCTCAAAGTCAAAGTACCATTATCTACAACAGCCGCATCAGGAGAGTACCACTCCAAATCTTGGGTGGCTTGATAGTGAAGATCGGGCGCTTCCCAGAATTGATCATCACCAGAGTAGAAAGTTCTACCATTAGCATTGAATTCATCAGAGAATACTAATTTCCAAGTCTCACCTGTAGTAGATGTTTTAGTTTTTGCATCAGATGGAGTATCTGGGTCAATTAATGATGTTCTTATAGCAGATAGTTGTGGGTATTCGTAAGGGGAAAGCAGGTCAATGACAGTGGTAGAGCTATCATAATCTATAACATTGGAGTATGTAAGAATCGGTAGTACAACAAAGACAGCGATAACACCCAAAAACAAAAAGAGCAAAGCAGCCCAACCACCAAATGATCTTTTGTCCATATTTTTGAAATCTAAAGAGAATCTTTTTTTATCCAGTCTTGCCTCTTCTTCCGGATCAGGGTTATGCAAATAGTCATCATCCTCTTTTTCATCCATTAATAATGGGAAAGAAGATGCAGGGTAACCACCAAATGGAGAGAAATCCTCATCACCACCATTCAATCCAGATACTAAGGAAGTGTCATTTAATGGATTTAAAACATTACCTCCAGCTACTTGTTGTTGTTGTCTTCTCAACAGATCATCAGTAGAATTTAAGGAAGATGAAGAGTTATTTGGAGAATCGGAGCTCAAATTTCCTGGTTTACTAAAATTGTTAGTTCCACTATTAATTAAAGAAGGGTATCTGTCTACCAGAGATGTGCGTGAGTTTTTTTTCTCACCAATGCCAGAAGCTCTGGCGTTGTTATTAAAATAACCCCTGTAGCCCCCATTGTTGTTATTATTATTGTTGTCATTGTTAAAATTATAATTGTTGTTGTTATTTTTGGAATGTTGGAAACTACTGTGGTCATCATTTTCTGATTGGAAAGCATCATAATCTTCATTTGTATTATTGTTATTGTCATTGCTAATGACAGTATTGTTTATGGTTGTTGAGTTATTTATAGCTTCAGTGTCTAAAAATGGATTATTAGATTTAGATCTTGAGTTAGAAACATTTACAGCATTCATCTCATTAACAAACTCATTGTTTCCACTAGTTTCATATTCATCACCAAAGATGTTTGAGGAATGAGATCTTCTATCATCAGTATCATCATAGTCCCCATTGGTGTGGTCAAAAATTGAACGATCGATATTATTATTAGCCATTATTGTTACAGATTTAATATTATAAACTTCTTTATTTTATTATTCTTTAAGGTCTTGTTTCTGGCAATAAACAAAGTATTAAAGTTTTCTGATATAATATTTCTGTATTGTTTCTATTTAGATTGAATAAATATATCTGTTGTGAAAATAATAATGATATAATTCTGATTTCTCTTTAATTTTTTGTATAACACTGAAAACCTTTATGTGAACAATGAAATAAGAAAAATAATATTAACTCTATTCTCTTGGTTAATTGGATTGGTTTATTTCTTTTTAATTTATTTTTAAAAAGTTATTATTTTTTATTAAATAATATACAAAACTCTGAGCTGTTTCTAATTTTAAAAATTTTTTTTTTTTGAAAAAATATGAACTCCCCACTAAGCTAACCAAAAAAAAATATATATATATATAATGTAAAGGAAACACTTTACATCATATTAAACACAGATCATAATATAAATCAGAGAGGAAAAAAAAATTTTTGTGATTTATAAAAAAAAAAAAAAAAAAAAAAAAAAAAAAAATTGGACAAGAAAAGCAGAATTTTTTTTTTTGTGTGATTTAAAAATAAAGCAATGTTACCCGAACATGCGATTTATAAATAAATAAATTAAAGTTTCAGTTTATTTTTAGATTTTAGTGTGTAAATAAATATTTCTATTTATTTATATATATGTTTTTATTAATTTATACATATGTTTTTATTTATTTTTTAAATCCGATAAGTAATTTTTTTTTTTTTATGGTAGCATATACTTAAATTTAATTAATAAAAGATCTAGAGTATTATATACATAATATATATACGTTTTAAAATAACAAATGTTATTAAACCTGTCTGTATCATCATATTTATTCCTTTAATTCATTTAATTATTTTTTATAAACTTAAATAATTCTATTATTTAATTGATAATCCACCACCAGGATGATTAATTGAAAACTTTTTATTTAATAAATCTTTATCACCAATTTTTTCAATAATTTCCACAAACAAACAATCCATAAACAAATATAACAATTGCAAGGATAAAGTAGGTGCTTTGACATTATAAAATATATCCTCATCTTTTGTAACTCCTTCATAGTTTAATGGTATTGATACTCCAACTGGATTCACTATATCATGAAGCATTGAATCTTTTTCCTTAGTGAGGGTTAAAAATAAAGGAGAATTCTCATTTGCTAATTCCAAAATCTTAATTTTCTGCAGTAAAGTTTCTACACATCTAATGACTTCAGGAGTACCCCCTGTTATAGAGACAAATATGACAACATTGTTTGGATTATGACAATCTATAGAACCAATATCTCCATGCAAACATTCATTTGCATTCAAAGACCTAGATGAAATATCTAAAGAGTTTAACATGTTTGATATTTTGTTGCATATTGTTAATGTCTTCCCACAAGACACAAAATATATAGTTCCTGATCTTATACAACTGTTTTGTTTTGAATATATTCTATTGAGAATAAGTGTTTGATATTCATCAAACAAAACTGAATCAATATTGTCTTTATAGAAAGAGTTTAATGATTGTTGATGAGCTTTGAACAGCTTTCTACCAGATGAAAGTTGGGTCATGTAAAAAGAAAAAAAATTACTAAAGAAAAGAAAAAAAAAACGAGTTTTATAAAATTATAAATTGATGGTTTGTTTAATTTAATGTTTTGGTATAATATAATTTTTTAGCTCCTTCACAACGTTTATATAATTTTGTATGAGGTTATGTTTTTTTGGGTGTTAAATGTATATTTTTTTTTTTTTATTAAAATAATTTTTTTCTTTGTATAGTGCGCCCACAGCATCTTACAATGGGGTTAACTATTTTTTTTTTTTTTGTTTTAAATCCACCCCTCATTCCTAACTGTTGCATCATCTTTTTCGCCTTATTTTTTTTAACGGTTATTTAACAGCACGTGTAAATATGATAAATGTATATCTTTTATTTTTTATTATACATATTTCTTTAGCCAGTGAAAAACTCCATAATGTAGCATAATAAACCTCTCCAAGTGACTAGTTCTAAAAAGCGTCTAATCCACATTGGTTTTATTCTGTATAAAAGACACCCACAATTATCACCTACAAATTCACCCCTCTCTGCATCTAAACCTGCACCTTTCTTGATAGTTCTTCTTATATGACATTTACTTCCCAAATGGAACCAATTCCAATAAATATAGTTGTTTGCAACATAATCTTTTTCACAGATTCTTTTTCTTTCTAAATTTTTACCTATAGGACCTGTTGGACCATCAATATATCTCCATTGAACATATCCATTCTTTTGTAAAGGATGTGACTTGTCTAATTTCGCATTTCCCCATCTTCCTCTATAATTCAACCAATCTGTTCCTAGTTCATGTTCTCGTTCACCAGATGGTATGAAATCAATGTATCTGTCGTAATCATCACCTTCAAAGGAATCAAAACTGTAGCCATAAAAGTTGGATCCAACATCCCATAGCAAACCTCTATCTGTAAAATCACTTAAAGCAGAAAAGAAAAAGGGAACATCATGGGCATGTTGGCCAACAGATGCATAGTTGGCATGTGTCCCTTTAGCTGAAAAAATCAAAGGTTTAGAAGGTCTAGGAGACACATTTGAATCATATTTAGATATTTTGGCAAAGTCATATGCAAAACCACCTGAATGGGCAGAAAGCCAGATCTCACTTGCATAAAAAGGAGTTTCACCGTTTTTATCTTCTGTATCATTATCATTGTTGTTGTTGACAAAAAAAAAATTTTGATTCAAATCAATCTTTTTAATATCCTTTGGATCAAAATTTGGTTTAAATCTTACCATTACATGCTCCCAATCACCAAGATGGTTTCCCCATGGACCTGTTCCCATGACATATGCACCTTCATTGAAAGGATAGAAAAGTCCCCAATAAGCATCAATAAATTCTATATCCTTAAGATCAATATCATCAGGTATTTCATTTGCGTTGTAAGTAGTAGTAATGGAACTTTTTTTTTCTGTATTAGATTTTTTATGGTGATATCTAACAACCAAGGTTGCTGGAGTCCGTGGAGCTCTTCCCATATTAGTTGGTTTTATTCCTTGGAAAAAAGGTGTTTGTGGATTGAAAGAATGACGAGTCATGAACAATGCCTTTGACGGTATATTAAACGTCAGTATCTCACTATCGGCATCATTTTTGAGCATTTCAGATTCGTTTATTGAGGCAAACTTTAAAATACCTTTTTCCAAATCTTTTTTCACAAAAATGGCTTTGTATTCTTTTTTCAGCCCACTCATTTTTAATTTATCTTCAAGACATATTTCCTCTGGTATATCAACACCAATTTTCACAAGCTCTTCTTCTAAATTGGGAACAAAGTTATAATTTTTTGAAGGTAGACATAATTGAAATTTGGGTATATAATTTGCTATATCTCCAGGGTAGTAATTTTCTTCAGAGTAAAGAAAAATCATTGGTGAATGATCCATAATAAACTGGGGTATTGCTCTTGTGCTTTCGCATATACTAATGGGGAGTAATAGTCCCAAAAGTAGTAAAGTGTTTGTAATATGTGTAATCATGTTTGGTTTTTTTTATGTCTTTTTAAATAACCCCAAGATAGTGTTTATATTCAAAAATGCCTTTTTTTTTTTTTATTCATTATTTTTTATTCACGTGAATAATTAAAAGATAACAATTTCTAAATGTTTTATTTATTCCTTAAGCTTAGTTAAAAAATCGTATATACATATTATTGAAAATTTTTGGTTCATTAATTATTATTAAAATTGAATTGTGTGTATATATATTTATTGTGTTCATGAATCTGTAGTACTATTACTGCATCACTATCAGTATTATTGTTATATTCTAATCTTCAACTCTATTTATTTAGTCTGTTGTGTTTAAAGCAGCTTCAGTGTAATCTTTTTTACTCAATCTCTTTCTGAAACTAGCACCCCATTTACTAAAAGTAAAAGGCAATGCAATCATGAAAGTGGAAACAAATGCTAAAACGAAACATGCCCACATCAAACCCAATTTATGGAACATGGCTGGAATCAATAAAATAATACCAGCAGCTAAAAAGGATCTTTCAAACACCTTAGAGGTTAAAGCTGCAGAAGCATATTGAGCATAACAATCGATGATATAGTTGTTAACAGAGTAGTAGACTAAAACCATACCAAAACCAAACAATGTACCAGGAATGATGGCAACAAGAGCCCAATGATGGTAAACATGTTTGGAAGAAGTGGCACCTAAAACCCATAAAGAAATGGCTGTAGATGGAGCACCAATCTTGGCACCTAACAATCTATCTTCCGGAGTCAAAACATGGTTTGGATCTTTAACCAATTTCATATACTCACGCTCACAATAGATTGTGCAGAGAACTGAAAGCAAAGCACCAACTAAAATAGGAATAAACATCATTCCAATAACATCATCCCCATAAGAAAACAATTCACCAAAAATGATTGGGTAGGCAAAGAAGAAACAATACAATAAAGTATAAATCAAACAGACATAGAAACACATCATATTCAAAACAGGTTCAGTCAAAATAAAATAGATTGGTCTTACCAAACATGAAAGTAACATTTCTTTGAATGAAAGACCAACAGCTTCCTGTTCAGTCATAATGTTTTCATTCTGCAATTCCTTTCTCAATTTAGCAGCCCTTTTCTTTAAAATGTAAGGAGCAAAAGTTTCTGGAACAATAAAAGTCAAACAGAACCAAGTGAAACCGGCAAGCATCATATTGACCCAGATGATCCAATTCATAGATTTTGTGTAAGTACCAACAAAACCATTCACTAAAACACCTAAAACGGCACCACCATAAGGACAAATGGAGAAACATGCAATCGCATACCCTCTAGATTCAATAGAAAACATATCGGATAAAGAAGCACCAGCTTGAGACAAAGTTGCACCTGCAGTAATACCACAAATGGCTCTACAGATCAAATGACCAGTTAAATTTGGAGATAAAGCACAAGGAATATTGAAGATGGTGTATAACCCTAAAGCAATGGAATAGGAGATTCTTCTACCGTAAAGATCAGATATTGGAGAAAAGATAAGACCAGAAATGGCAAATGCACCAACCATTGTGGAGACAGAAAGTGTTGCAACAACAGATGAGATATGGTACTTGTCAATAACGGTTCCAAGGGCACCTGAAACACAAGCAGAACCGTATGCAGTGGTGATAACAGAGAAAGTGATCAAAAAAGTGTAAAGAATCTTGTTTTTAAGCTTCCAATTCAAAGGATTTTCTGGATCTTGCAATTTGAAAGTGACGAACTCAATATCCTGGTTCAAAACAACTTTAGATTCTTGCAAAGTTAAAGGAATAGTCTCTGTTCTCTTCAAAACTCCTGATCCCATACCAAACTGAGATTCAGCAGACTCACCACCAAGGGAAGCATTTGTTGTAGATCTACCAATATTGTGTAAGGATTGTAAAGGGACAAGACCAGTTCTCGTTTCAAGAGTATAATTTTCAGGGAAAATAGGAGTATAGTTATTACCTACTTCTGGGTAATTGATGGTATTAGGAAGGGTAACTTTTCTAGATAATCTTTTTCTTAAAGTTTCAGCAGTTTCAGTTTCAACTTTTTCTAGTTTTCCTTCAGAATCTCTAGAATAAGTATCATAAAGAGTATTTGGAATATACTCATTAGGATTGGTACTGTTTTTATTATCACCTTCAGATAGGTTATGAGATTGTAAATTGTTGATGTTGTTGTAGGAATCATAAGAACGAATAGATTCAGCAATCTCGCTATCATCATCATTAACAGTATTGATATTGTTGTTAGTAGTAGTTGCTTCTGTAATAGCAGTATCAATTCTACCTATACTACTGCTGCTGCTACTACTAACATTGTTATCATCTTGTTCAATTTTATCAGCCATCTTACTGAATTAATATATATATGTGTGTGTGTATATATAAATTTTTTATATTTGGTTTGACTAAAAAATAATAAATAACTATATATAAATAATGTATTGAATTATATATATATAGAAAAAGTGTATATAAAAATTATTTTATTTATATAAAATAGTTGTTTATATATATATTGTGTGTGTGCGCGTATTATATATATATTTTTTTTTATGTTTTTTTGTTATGGTTGAGTGATTTAAATTAGGAAAGAAAAAAAATTTTTTGTATAAACTTATATTAGCCAGGGAGGCTTATGTTGAATATCATCAATTCTCTTTTTTTTTTTTTTTGCAAGGGGAAAAAAAATAAATTAAAGATACCGAATTTATCCCCTAATATAATTCTTTTTTTTCTTTTTTTTTTATACGAAAACATATCCCAAATAGGAAATATGACAGCTATAATATATATGTATATATATTGAATTTTAAATTTATAGAATTATGAATAAAATCGCGCAATAGAAAAAAATAATAATAATAAGAAAATGAGATATAATAATAATAAAAACTTTAAACTTATAATATTTTTATATATATTAAAACAAAAATCACTCATATAAGTAAATAAATAAAAGATTATTTACAAATATAATTTAGCAATATTTATTTTATTTTAAATACGGTGAAAAACTATTATTTGTTTTATTATTAGTTTATATTTGCTTTTAAACCTTTTTTATTTTTAAAAAAGGTTTAAAATCTTTATAATTGATTACAAACGATGAATATTTTATTAAATAAGTTTTATTTACGACAAATATTGAATATACATTTTTATTTTTATTATTTCTTATATATTAATTAATTCATTTCAAAATGTTTTATTTTTTGATAATACAAAAATATTAACTTATAGGTTTCTTATTCTTCTTCGTTTCTCTTTTTTAATTTAAAAAATAGTAATAATTTATATTACAAGAAAAGTAAGATGAGCAAAACCAAAATAAAAAAAAACATTTATTTATTTTTTTATGTTTGTTTATTAAAATAAAATAATAATTAAAAGGAACATCAAAAAAAAATGAAATAATGTTTGAAAGTAAATAAATAAACAAATTTTTGTTTATTTTTAGATGATCCTGTTTTGTTTTCCTCTTCCCCTTTTTTTTTTTTTATAATGTTTTTTTTTTTGTTTTTTTTTTTTTTTTGTGTTTGGGGGTTATATTGAGTTTTTAAAAATTTGTTTTGTTTTCTTCTTCTTCTATGTAAAAAGAAATTAACCACATATACAAAAACTATTATTACGCTAGTTACACGTGACTGTTTTAATTTTTGTTTTTTTTTCAAAAAATTTTTTTTTTTTACTTTTTTAACCATGCGTTCACAAAAACTTTTTTCGCGTTAAAAGCATTTCAAATAAAACAAACAACAAATAAAATATATTGTTATACAAATCTTCCCAAAAAGATAAACTTTATAACTAAAAAATATATTTTTTTTTATAAAATTTTATATATTTAAAATGAATACTGATAATAAAATTGCTAAAGAGCAGATATTAAACAGTTATGAAACTGGGCTTGTGCTTTCTCCATCTGACTTAACAATCTTATCTGATGTCAACAAAAATGTTTTATTAACAAATTATCTAACATTAAAAGGAACTGCATTTTCAAATATTGATAGAGAATGCTGGAAATATTTAGTCTCTTATAACATACAGTTTTTTGCTAATTGGGATTTGGAAGAAGTTAGCGATCTTAAATTATCAGATATTTCCTATACTAACGATAAGTTGATCAAAATAGAAAATGAAAACTTTGTTTCCTTCTTACCAAGTTTAGATAAGTCTGAAATTTCTCCTATAACTATTTTAGCCTGCTTTTTATGGGATAGAATGAATGTTTATGATGACCATAATAGAGATCTCCCTGTTGTTTACAATACTGATTCAACTTCTTCTAGTGAATTGAAATACAGAATCGCTACCAAAGCGGATATGTCTTCTAATATTCAATTTGTTAATGATGTTCCATTATTCAGAGGTAAATCTGTTTTACAAAAAATTTCCATGAACACTGTCACAAAGCAATACTCTAAAGCTAATCAATTGATTAACAAAAACTATAAAAAAAATGAGTTTTTCACAAAATTGGAAAATGATTTATATTCTAAAAAATCTTTAGTTTATAGAGATATTGATAAACAAAAAATTATTGAATATTTGAACAGTGGTAAAAATATTAACAAAATTACAAGTTCTTTTAACAAATCTTCACTTACTGTTGATCCAATTTTGAGAGATTTGAATGATGACAATTTAGAAGAAAAAATTATTAATATTTACAATAAAGTTCAAAAAGAAACTTACAATAATAATATTGATAGTGATGATGAAAAAGAAATTGTGAAATTTCAAGTCTATAATGCTGTAAAAGATAATTTTAAACTTATTTTTCCGGGAAATGATAATTTGGTCTCTCTATTGGCTAAGCATTTACTCCTTGGTGTCCCTATAATCTATTCCAAATTACCCCATGGCTTAATTAGAACATCTTTTAACCATTTAAAAAATTTACCAGATTTCACTGTTTACTGGGAAAGGATGTTGACAGGGAGAAACCAAAAGATGGACCAAAATGTCAAGGAACATTTAAATTCAGCTGAATCTTTAGATACTGGAAATAATGGTAACAAAAACTCTGCTGCTTTATCTCTAGATGTTATAAGATTGTCTATTTATAAAGAGATTTATGAAAATTGTAAAGATTTTAGTGACTTTAGGGAATATTTGTTGAAAATTTTATTAAAAAATGGTATTGAAACTTCAAAAAGTAAAAAAAAAAATTTTAGAAAAAGAAAAATTGAAGAAGAAGAACAAGAGGAAGAAGAAGGACAAAATTCTTTAGAGCCGGAAGATATGATGGATGAATCTGAGAGACAGAGTGATGGTGTTGTTCTTATTGGAGACAATAATCCTGTTGTTAAAAAAATTAAAAAATCATCCACTATCAAATTACCACCTAAAAAAATTGAAAAAGAAAATGAATCTCAATCTGAAATTACTTCTTCAAATCTACTTGTGGCTAAGAATATTGAAAATAATAGTATTATAACTGAGTTACCAAATTTGAAACAACAACAATTTCAACAAAAGCAGGTTGATATAAGCACTAGTCAACCAGTTGTTGCTGAAACTGCAGTTTTAACCCCAATTGCAGTTATCAATAAAGAATCTCCAGAAATAGACCCAGAGCTGCTTGCTGTTGATGGTATTCCTATTCCGAAATCTCTGAATGCTCTTGTTGATGTCAAGACACTTGTATTAGATTGGTTTTCTCCAGCAACAATACAAATTGCCAAACTGGATAAAACTTATAAGTCTGCTTGGAGATCTAAAGAGCCTATAAAGAGTCAATACGAATTTCAAAAAAATTTCAGCTCAACTTTTAAAAAATTGACAAAAAGAATTATTAAAGAAGGTTCAATAAAAGATTTAAATATGGCATCCGCTACTTGTGTTGAAAGATTGCAAGAATATGTTGATTCTGAATTTAATGGGGAATTAAAAGAATTTCTACAATTTTTAAATGATTACAAAAATGAGTATAACAAAGTTTGGGAAGGACAATAAAGTTTAAAGAATAATATATATATTAACTACTAAAACTGATTTGATTAAACATATATTGAATGTAATTTATATTTAAAATATGTCACATGATTGGCTAAACTATTTTTTTTTTTCAAATTTAACTTTAAAATTTGAAAAAAAAAAATCATTCAAAGGGAAATCAATCATCATTATAATATACATATAAAACCACAATCATCTTTGTAGCAAATAAACAAAAACTATCATGCCATTTATTGGTCTTTTAACGACTAATAGCTCTATATCACTTCAATTTGAAAATATAATAGATAATGCCAAAATATATGTTCAACTTTTAAAAGATGATATATATTTTTTCAGCAAGATACAAAAATCTAAAAAATTACAATTACAATATTTTATAAATGTTTATTTTTGGACTTTCAAGTGGTTGAATCAAAACCAATCTGATTTTATAGATGATATATTAAATACTAATGAAAAACTGGTTAGTAAATATACTGAAAACCTAAATTCTTTTTATATTAGTATTTTCAAAAACAAACCTTTCGTTGAAGTTTCAAATTTGAAAGTGGATACAAATCAATTTTTCACTAGCAGACCATCTTTTATAATGTTTAATTGGGTAACCATTTTTGGAGCTTTGTATTACTCAGGTGGTATTATTACAAGTGGAATTACAAACTGGAAATTGTACAAGAAACCTGTATTAGAATTTTTAACTAAAAATGTTTGGCAAAGTGTTCTTTGGGAACCAATAATAAAAATATTTAAAACATTAAATGATTATGACTCTAAAGATTTGTCAATAGTAGCATCCGATTATACGCTATCAAATGAAAAGAGTTCTTTGAAAGAACAATATCAAACATTCTTGGCTCATAATCATACTCAAAAGATTAGTCAAGAAGAAAACTATAATGATGATGAATTAGAGAAAAATTTTCTTCATCTCTACAATAAAATTACAAATAAACCATGGTCCTCTTTGGTTAAAGGTGATTTAATCACTGTTTTACTGATAACTTTACAAAGAGTCAAATTGGAGGCTAACGTATCTTTAAGCAGCATTGATAAGCTAATACAATCGCAAAACTTATTGATAAAAATTATTGGTATCACACCAGCTATAATGATTTTATATTCAACTTATAAGTTTGTAATAAAACCTATCATCTATGATGCACCATTGTCAATATTTTCAAATTTAATCAATTTTGTTAAAGGCCAAGTCTATATTTTGAATAATAGCAATAGAAATATTAATTTAGAGTATAAATTATTGTATTGTAAACTGATAAACAATGATAAACCTAATGTTGCTGGAAATTACTTTGTATCTTTGGATGATCTTTATGAATTAGGTTTAAAACATGTTCCAATAGAATTACATTTATGCTGGAATGAACAAATAAAGAGGTTATTAAATACTGACGGTTGCAAGGACCATATGATTGAAATAATGACTTTGGACTCTGCTTATTCCATTTATTTTAGTCAATAAACATAAAAAAAGAAAAAGAGAGAGAAAGAAACAAAAACTAAAAAAATTGTTTTTAACTATATCACTTAAAATTAATGTACATTCCCTATAACCTTGTCACAAATTTTCAACAAGATTTTATTATATATATATTTTATATATTCTATTTTTTTTTTTTTTACTATATGTTACTTTTTTAAACTAAATTGCATGTATTGTACTCAATTGATTAAGTTTTTATGAGGGGTGTTATTTCACCTTATAGAATAGCATTAACTAAATCACCACCTAAAGTGGCACCAGCACCAAATACAAAAGCATTACCTAATTTAGAACCAATGTTTCCAAATGCAGATGGTTTTTGTTGAGTAGCTTGTTGTTGTTGAACAGGTTGTTGTTGTTGAACAGGTTGTTGTTGTTGAACAGGTTGTTGGTAATAATTTGTGCTAGCAGGTGGGAATGGTGGAGCTTGTTGTTGTTGTTGTTGGGGGACAGATTGATTATAATATTCATTTTTTGATCCACCAGTATTATTTGCAGGAACATTGCTTGAAGAGTAGCTAGGTGGTGGTGGTGCAACTGGTCTACTAGTTTGTTTATTGTTTTCTAATATCTTAACATAGTTGGCTGGAAATACACCTTCATTGTTGTTAGAATCCCTACCTTTAAACCAATCATGAGATAACTTTTCTACAATTGTAATCTTATCACCTGTTTTCAATGCTAAATCACCATTTTGTTGTGGTTGGAAATCATACAAAACTTCAGCTAGTTCACCAGCACTTTTTGATTGATTATTGTTATTATGGTAATCAGATATAATCTTTTCAACTAATTGATCAACCTGTTTCAATTCAGTCAAACTCTGAGATGGTAAAGAGTTTCCGTTAACCAATGATAGAATTTCTTTTTTGATATTTTCAAGAGATTGTTCAGCAGGAGACATATTGATTTATAATAATAATAAAAAGTTTTTGTATGGTTTTTGTTTTAAATGTATGTATATTTAAAAGATTATATTTATTCTATCTTTTTATATCATAAAAAAACTTATTAATAAATCTGTTTGTCATTTTATTATTTATTTCGTTTAAATATCCGGAAGTGACTTTTGTTGGTTTCAGAATTTTACGGATATAACAAAAAAATGGAGGGGGTGGACGGAAAAAAGAAAAATAATAATCATCAGCCAACACACATTTTTTTTGACGGGACACTTAAATTTTGTTTTGACTGTATGTGTGTTTTTTTCCAATTTATGTACCGTTTCTAGAAAAAAAAAATTATCATAAAAACGCTACCATATCAATGTTTTCATTTAGTTTACAAAGATTGCAATTCTTTCGTAAGAAAAAATTTAAATGTTCCGAAAGTGAATGAATTATATATGTCTTTTTAATCTTTATATATATAATAATATATAATTGTCTATTTGTTAGAAATATGTTTTTTATTTATTTAATTTTAATTGTCTATGACGTAGTCTCTTGTTTGTTCTTTTTTTTTGTTTTTTTCTTTTTTTCAAATCACATAGCATACCCAAATAACTTGTATGAGGAAAGAATTGTATACAATAATGAACAACAACTTACACATAATGGTACCCAAGTTGACATACCAAATAATCCTGATCTATAAATGATTCCTAGTAAGAATCCCATAACAGTTCCGTATATTGCCCCATAAACCAATCCAATTGTAGGATATAGTAATAAATATACCAACAATAATAGATAATAAATACCATTATTTGTTGTAGAACTATTCAATTTCACATTATCTGAAGAAGAATTATCACTTGTTGAAAAATCATCTCCTGAATTACTTGAATCATTTTCTTTTTTCTGTTTTATAAAAATCCTTTTATGTACATGCAGAAGATTGTATAATGTAATTATTCCTGATATTATATATGCTGATGGATATAAAATCAAACACCATAAAATTGTGAACTCCCATATATCGCTAACATAGTAGAGATATGAGGTTGAAAATGATCTTGTTGTTGCTGTTCCAGTTGGTGTTTTGCTTCTTCTAAGTGGAAAATATAATGATGGAAAGGGAGGCTTATCATATCTTATTTTAGACATATCCTCTGGTATGTAAAATACAGGACTCATCGATGTCTGATTCATTTATTGTATATTAATTTACTTTAAAATCGTTAGGTGCAAATATAATAATATTTTAATATTAAGTTTCTTAAAATGATTTTACTCAAAAGATCATTAATTATTATTCTTTAAATAATGAGTTGGTGGGAGGTTTCTTTCTTTCTTTTTTATTTAATTTTTTCGTTTTCTCTTTTAAAAATTACAACAGCACATGGCCGCCCTTCTTTAGCACCCTTCTTTTTTTCCTTTACAATTTGTTGAATTTTGTGATTTTTTTTTTCTGTTGAAATCACTAAACAGTCACGTGAATGATATGTGTAAAATGTGAAATAAGTTATTTCAATTTTTTAACTCTGCTTTGTAATATTTCAAAATAAAAGATCTTTATACTAATTTTTTTTCTTTAAATAATTATATACTTTTGTTTAAATTATTCATTTTTTTTTTTTACTCTACTCCCATACTTTCATCATCATCTTCTTTTTCTTCCTCATCATCATCTTCATCGTTCTTCTCATTTACTTTATGTTCTTTCAACATCTTTTCAATTTCTTTATTAGTATATATCTTCAAATTCACTTTATCTTTTTCTAATCCATTAATTGTTACTAGATCTTTACTTATAGTAGAAATTTCAATTCTATCACTAGTCAACTTAGATGAAGAATCTGTAGTTTTTGATAATGTCTTCAAACTTAATTGTATGCATTCATCCAATGTCATATCTTCCTTGTAATCCATTTGCAATAGGGTTTGAGCAGATTGAGTGTTGGAACCAATAGAAATAGCCTTCCATGAAGAGTAATTACCAGATGGATTTGATGTATATAATTGGAAACCTTTCAACTCATCATAACCAGCATATAAGAAAGAAACACCAAATGGTCTCATACCACCATATTGAGTGTAACCTTGCTTTATATCACTAATTCTTCTTACTAAATTTTCAATAGGAATTTGATCACCATATGTTTTTAGATATTGTTGTGCATGTATTCTTGCTGTATCGATCAATGATTCAGCATCAGATGTTAAACCAGCAACACCAACTAAAATATGGTCATCCAATTTATAAATCTTTTCCATATCATTATCATTGTCTTGTTCTAACAATTTAGAAGTAATCTTTCTTTCAGCTAATAATACAATACCATGTTTTGGATTCATAATAGCAATACAAGTACCAGCCATGGAAATACTTTCTAAAGCATATTCGACTTGGTATAATCTTCCTTCAGGAGAAAAAATTGTTGTTCTACTATCATATCTTCTAGATCCCATATTTGTCTATGATTTAATGTTAATACTGTTTGGTTGGAGGTTGTTCTTTTTTTTTTGTTTTTTTGAACTTGGTTTTTGTAGTTTTAAAAAAAAAACATATATATATTCAATTATATTTAATTCTAACCTCTATCTAAACAATTTATTAAATTTTTTTTTTTTTTTTGTTTAATTTTTTTGCCACCCAAATATTTATTTATTTATTTTTTTCAATAATGATGTAAGCAAAATAAAATATAATAGAAAAACCTTCACTGCGGATATAAAATGTACCATCACATGACATTTACAATAAAATAGTATTAATACATATTGTATATATATTTATATATTTAATACCTGTTCTTTATAAATAAATCCATCACTTATTGATTTAAAATTACTATAATTTGATAAATTAATTCCATTTCCAGTTTTTTCAGTCAGGTCCAAACCATGATCAACAGAATGTTTGAAAGCTATGTTATTGGTTATTAAGAAATTCATATTCATATTAGAGAAATGTTTAGATGTTTCATAAAACATATCATATACCTTTAATGCATCCACTGGATATATAGCTTTACGTCTCCATATACTATTTTTTAATACCTTATTTTGTACTGCCTCTGTATACATCAAAGTACCTAATTGATGTTTTTTGAAATCATACTGAGACTTGAAAACCATTTCATTAAATTTATTACTAATATCTTCTTTAAAATCTAAATCATCATCTTCAAAAAAGAAAGAAAATTCAAACATAATAAAAAGAGTAGCTTCATCCATTTTTTCAAATTTGGAACGGTTTTTTTTATCATTTTTAACTAGCCAGTTAACACAACTGTACACATAATCAATAGTCTTGAAAAAATCTTTAACAGAATTTATATCTTTTTTATTGAATGGGAAACTTCCAGCACAGCCTTGTTCAGATAGATTTAATAAAAATTTGCTATTCAAACAACTCACATTAAAAAATTCCTTATTCCTTGGTAAATCAAATCCACATTGAGATACAGATAATAAACATAAGTATAAGCCTTGAAGTTGGTTGACAAAAAATTCTGTATAGAATGTAACCAATTCTAGAATCTTTGAAGAAAAATCATTACCAACTTTTTCCAAAAAATTAGCAGTTCTTTCAGCCAAAAAAGAAAAATAAAAGAAAGCATGATCCATATCTGGTAATACTGTATTTTCACCAAAAGATTTTTGCAAATAATCAAATTTTTGTTGCCCTTTGACCAAAAAACAATCATCAAATAATGAATCATCATCTAGTGGTCCAACAGATCTACTGATCAATTTGAAGATGTATAGACAAAAGTATCTGTCATTATAGAATTCCTCTTCAGTATCAACTTTCATCAGGGTGAAAAGGCAATTGATCCAGCACATATAAAACTTATCCATCAACAATTCATCTAACAGTCTTTCTACAAAGTAGTAATCTTTTTCCATATACTTGAACAATGTATTATCCATTTTTAACAGCATTTGTAATAATTCGCCCCTCAAATTGAAGCAAGCTTTAACCTCGTCAATATCTTGTTCAAAAAATCCTTTTCTAGTATTAAACTTATGCATTTCATTTGTGATAGATTTATAAGCTGTTTCATCAGACCCAGAATCACTACCATTTTTATTCATGTTTATTTTTGAAAGATTTTTAACATTTGGATTTTCTTCAATTTCATCTTCAGTGAAAACTACACCTCTTTCAAAGACATCATTAAAATGAAAATTTATTGATGCAATTTCTGATATCGTTTGCATTTTACCATAAGTATCTAAATTATCCAGTGACAAAAATCTTTCAATAAAACTTCTAAAATTTATATCTGTTATTGGTTTGAAGATAAAAAATCTGTCAAAATCATAATTATTATCTGATAAGTATGGATATGTTATAAAAGGAGCAAAAAGACTCAACAACTCTGAAGGACAAAATTCTGAAGAACTATCAACAAATATTAAAGAATCTTCTGTTGGATCTACTTGTTTATTTAAATCTAATATTTCCCTTTGCTTAATAAAAGCTTTAGTAACTGAACAAGAACATCTTGCAATCTCAGTTCTATAGAGAAACTCCTCACTTGCAGAAATGGTATTACAAACTAAAAAGTCTACTTTCTTTACCCCATTTTGATCATACCCATCATTATTGTTTCCATTTTCTTTTTTTCCTTCTTGTTCTTCTTCTTCTCCTCCAGATTCATTATCACTTTCTTCTTCTTCTTCTTCTTCTTCATCATCATCTGCAAAACTATGAGTGTTGGGGTTAATTTCAGGATCTCTATAATCAAAAAAATATTTTTTATTTGGATGTTTAGGATCAACAAAAACATTTCTTTCAAAAGGAAAATAATACTCTTCTTCAATAAACAAATCTTTGAACACATATTGAACATCATCATCTAAATCATCATCTGGTATAATTTCAATTCTTTCAAAATAACTATACCTTTTATCCTTATTTTGGAAAAAATCATCCATCATTACAATAGTATTAGAAGTGTTATTATCATCCTCATGATCAGATACATTAGCAGGACCAATATTGGCAAGTTTTTTTTGTAAATCCAATTCATCTTTTTTATTAAAATCAATAAAATGTCTTTTTATCATCACATTTAAACAATTTTCTAATAACTCAATGGATGTAGATGATAATGCACCAGACGAAAACTTTCTGTTTGCTGGAGACATAAATTGATTAAATGACAAATGATGGAATTCATGTTTAATAGAAGCATCATCTATTTTTTGATTCAAAATAGTGGCCAACACATACCTCCATCCACTGGAAAGCATAGTAAGTGTTTTCAACAAATATGGGCTCCATGGCTTAAAAGCATATGTAGAGAAAGAAGTTTCTGAACCCATCACTTCTTCAATCTGGTCAATTTTCAAATAAACCTGTAAATTCAAATTACAACTAGACCATGCCCATGCAAACAGTTCTGCTGCTGGTGTAAAGTTACAAACAGATAACTCCTTTGTTAGTTTCCAAATACTGTAAGTCATTAATATATTCGCATTGTAAGCTAATTCTATACTTCTTGTAGTATATTCAAAGTTAAACATATCCTTTGTCTTTTCAATCCAAGTTTTATCTTTATCAATTTTTAACCAATCATAATTCAATTTATCCATCTTCAATTGCTTGAATGAGAATTTTATAAAATCAGTAAACAATGCTGCTATTTTCATCTTTTTGTGTTCAATTTCCATGTTGTTCAAAGAAACATTTCCAGATAGTAATTCAGAAACAAAGCCAATCAACAAATCAGATAAATAATCGATCGACATTATCTTGTCTTGTTGGCCTATTGGCCTACCAAATGGATCAGCAAAAGCCAAGATAACTTGAAGAATTTTATCTTTCAAAAACTCAAAAGTTGTTCCTTCATTGTTAAAAAATTCTCTTGCTACCAATTGATAAAAATATGGTCTAATATTTATATGTTCAAGAAATATTCTGTTTTCTTTTAAGATATCAGGTTGGTTATCTTCCTCTGCTATTGGTGAAAATAGCACCTCCTTGTCATATAAAAATTTACGCAAAATTGAAGTTTCTCGTTCTTTCACATCTTGAATCATTTGAATTAAAGAGTGCATAGTTTTATAATTAGATTCATCATTTACTGGAAATTTGACAAATTGTTTTGTTTTTGAGTGATTAGAAAAAAGTGTCATAACGTTTTCAATTTTTGATAATTGGTTTTCATTTTTATTGAAGAAGTTCCAAAAGCTAGTTGTATCAATCTCTGTATTGTTTGAAGAAGTTAAATCAATTTCATTATTGTTATTGTTATTATTATTATTATTTTTAGTTGCAAAATTAATGGTTGAAAATGTTTTCTTAGCTAGCCATTGAGTAAAATATTCTAAGTTCACATCAGACCCATATATTTCTTCAAATTGAATTTCATTATAAGAGTCTAAAATTTTGTTCAAATCAAGAGTAATATTATTTAAATAGTACTCCAATCCATCTTCAGACCATTTAAAGTATTTGTGATAATTAGGATCAAAAAGTTCTTTTGATGATTTTTTAAACTTTTCAGTAAAAGAATTTTTTTTTATTTTTTTTTGGCACAAAGCAAAACTTGGTACATTGCTCATATCAAAGCTAAATATATCACTACTTGGTAAACTGACATCATTTTCTTGATTTATATTATAAAGATTGATGTTTAATTCCAATGATGGATAATTTTGTAAAGCTAGTGTTAATGTTCTTTTGTTGCCGCTAACATTTTCAATTTCATCAGCTCTACATGCTAAATTGTATGACAAGTAGTCTAGTAGTGATTGAGATTCATCATCGCTTTTTTTACAGCAACTAGAAAGTCTTAAAAAAATTGGAATAATATTAGATATTTGGCCCCAAAGACAATAAACAAAATCAAGAATTGGATCATAAACATACTCATCGTTATTATTATTATATTTCTTGTTTCTTTTGAATTTATTACAATCTTTCAAAAAATTTAAATATTTTTGCAAGTTATCAATTTCATCCTCATCAACATTATCTTTTTCTTTTTCACTTGAAAACTTCAAACCAACCAATCTACTTTCTAAAGATTCATAAAATTTATTTGATACAAATGTTCTAGCAGTTGGATCATCATATTTTTCCATTGCAATTTGCAAATCTTCCAATATAAACTTTGAAAAAAATTGTAAGCAATCATCAGGGTTTTCAAATGGCCAAGTATAAGAATCTTGAAATTGACTCAATATTCTTATCCTTGTAGAAGAATAAGGTTGTTTAATTTCCATCTTAAAATAATCATTATTATCTTTGCTTTCATAGTGATTTTGATATTTTGATGTTAATTTTTTGTAATCACATTTTATAAGCTCCGATTCATCACTGAAATAATCTTTACAACTTTTTATTATTGCTCCAAAATATTGTTTAAAAGATGGATTGAATGACCCAAAGTTTAAGATTGTATAAAGGGTATCGAATTTTGGAATAATTTGTTTAGCAAGCAAATCCAATAATTGGAAATCCAATATTTCTTCTTTGTCTATAACTTCTTCAGGAATACTAGCAATCAAATTTGTCTTGTCTATAATCACATTGGGTAAATCATACTCAAAAAAAGATTTTTTGGAAGCATCTTCAAGTTTAAAAAATTTAATATTTTTAAAAGTAACTACTTGCAAATTTGTATCTTCTTGATGATCAACTCTTTCAATGTTAACATTTTTTACATGTTCAGAATAATCTAATTTTTGTCTATAAATATGATTTGTATCTTTAGCAAAAGACTTTGTTTTTGAGAGAAAACTTTCAGTTGGGGGTTCTTTTCTTTTTTCATCTATTGTTTCAAATATTTCTGGTATCATTTTAAATTTTTCACTATTAATATTACAATTTTTATTAGTTATTTTTTCGGCTTTCAATCCTTTTATAACGTTCCATATGTTTTCATAATTCATATCAAGCACCAACGGTGATAATTGATAACTGTTAGAATCAGTATCCACCATATTGTCTATATCAACCATATTTAGATTTATCTATATATATATAATTTATTGGTTATTGTTGTAGATGGCATTTTTTTTTTCTTTTCTTTTTGCTGTTCAAGATTTTTAGCAAAAAAAAAATAATAATAATAATAATTTTTGCAAAGAGAGAAAGAAAAAAAAAATGTCAATCACACAAAAACGTTTTATTTTTGACTGATCACGTGAATTGCTACTTTTGTTTAAATAGATGTTAAAAGTATTTGTTACAATCATCTGAAATATTTATAAAACTTGGAAACTTATAATAAGAGCATAGTTTTATTTTTTTTGATATTTTTCAAATGTTTTTGTTTTTATTGTTTCTAAGCTTTTTTGTTGTTTCAAAAACTCTTATCATGATAAGAAAAAAATATATATATTATTTTGTCATTTTGTTCTTTTTTTTAAAAAAAAAAAATAGAAAATTGAATCCCCAGTATATTCATATTGATAACAAATCAAAATTAATATATACATATATTTAATGTTAGAAGATTTAAGTTGTAATGAAGATCAAAAAAATCTTCTTTTAGAAACAGCAATACTTCAATGTTGTGAAAAGCTAATGTTGTTTCCAAGCAAAACAATTCCAACAAAACACTTTTTAGAGCAAAACAGAATATTTTTTCCAATGCTTACAGGGAGAGATTGTTTGTTAGCTTTGAAAAGTGTTTTAAAAATTTCATCAGTTTGGGAGCATATTAGATATTTATTTCTTGTCGCTGAAGAAGCTTATAAAAAAGATAAAATACAAAAAGGTTATTATGTATATTTGAAACAAGCAATGTGTTATTTCTCAAAAAATCTCTCTTCAACAAGTGTTAGTGCTTTAATTATCTTTAAAGTAGATCATCCTAAAATGTTTGAAAAAATGTTCTATATAAACAGTGTGGTTCTTGTCAAATTGCTAGAAAATAATGACTGTTTTTTTATGGCTTTATCTCCAAACCCACAAAGAAGCAATTTTGTTTGTTACAATGGGTGTGCCGTTTTTAAAAGACCTAATGCACTTAAAGTTAGAATAACTTATATAAAAACAGAGTTTTTTGATAATACTCGCCCAAAAGATCTGTTAGTAGTAGTTGGATTGTTATTTGTTCCTAGTGAAATGGCAGGTTTGTTAATTCCATCTTTGAGACTAGTAAAAGATGATGATATTGACTGGTAATGTGTTATCAGCTTTTGTGTTTTTTAAATATATATATGTATATAATGTACATTAAAGTTTCCACAGATCACATGCATTTCTGATTGCAACCGATAAATCCATGATTTTATAATGCAATAAAAAATCGGAAAATACATTTAAAAACAGTTTAAAAAAAAAAAAATACAAAAAAATCCTTTGCGTGCCGTGTATCCTTATCAGTTCAAAAAAAAAATTAAAATAAAGGGAAATTTTAGAAGAATAAAAAAACAATCATATTTAAAGAATTTGTTTATTTCTAATTTTCAAAACTTTATCAAATAACAAAAAAAAAAGAAAAAAAATTAAATAATCCAAAGATTTACAGCTTATTATTATGGCTGACAGTGTAAGAAAGTTTTTTACAAAAAGTTTAAAATCAGCCGCTACAAACTGTAACAACGGCCAATTGAATAACAATACAACTGCCGACAGGACAAATCATTTAAATCTAGCAACAAAGAATGTAGAAAGAAAAGCTAAATTAAAAGTAGAACAAGATTTTAAAATTTTTAATCCTCGAACTGTGTTACATAAAACAACTAATACTATTATCAAAAAGAAAAGTAATGTGTTACCATTTCCAAAACCCTTATATAATCCAAATTTGACAACATACACAGATAACAACAAATTGAAGGAAATGTTGTTTAAAGGAACAGATGTATCTCCATATAATAGTCCTGGTGGCTTTAAAAAAGTGACATCCTATGAAAAACGCAAAAATGAACAGATAGCTAATCTTATTGAGAGAGAAAGTTTAAAAAAATTGCAATATGATCTATTAATGAATAGAAATTTTGCTTTCATCAACTTTCAACCATCAATATCAAATGTTGAAAATGACATAACTTCTAAAACTGATGATTTTATTCTAAATAAACTAGAATATATAGTTTCACAATTGAAATCAATGGACAATCCTGTTATAAAGCAAAAACCTGAATTGAAATTATCAGATGAGTTTCTGTTATATACCAAGGGAATCGATAATACTGGTGGATGTCATACCCTTGGTCTAAATTTGCCAGTTAATGATAACGATCCATACAAGCAGTTAAGTTTTAAAAATAGGTATGGTTCTACATTACCTATTGAATTAATTCAGCTAAAAAATCATTTACCTGAAATTAGTATTGGCTGCTATAGTATGCAATACATGGGATATGATAAGGATTGGTATGATTTAGCCAAAAAATTAATGGTTGATGTTAAACTGAGAAGTGAAATCATGAGTAAATTTGATTCTCTAAAGTATAGAACTTTGGAAAACGAGAATAATGGAGATGGTAAGAAATAACATTTAAGATATGATGACAGTAGGAAATATGACACGTTAAAGAGTGTTTTTTTTTTTTAAAAAAACAATAGAAAGCAACTTAAAATAAAAGAAAGATATATATATATAAATACATATACTTTTAATATTCATTTAAAAAAATATATAGTAATATAAAAAAAATATACACTCATTAAATTTTAATATTGTTTATATTACATTACATTAAAAAAATAAGTTTGGGAGATTTAATATTATATTTTAATAAATAGTACAATTGTAAGCATATATTATTGTAATATTTTTTGTATTTATTAGAACGACCTTTAAAAAATTTTTATTAGAAAGTAAGTAAGTTTATTATTAGGTATCTTTTGAAAAAAGGTTGAATTGATTAAATAATTTGACTGTAATAAAGCTGAATTTTATATTTACATATGTGTATGTCCGAAAAATACCAAATTAAACACTACAAAAAGAAAAAAAATTAAATATGATTTTCGACACACTCCCCTACAAGCAAAAGGAAAAAAAAAAAAGTGGCAAAAAAATATATATATAACATAAAAAAAAAAATTTTTTTAAATTTTATTTTTAAAAATAATAAAAGAATAAAAGGCATTTTTATCCCAAAGACTAATATTTCTAATTAATAATAATGAGTAATCCAAAATCTATTGAAAGATTTACCAGAATTGCTGGTTTGACTGGTCTTGCCATTATTGGAGCAAGTAACTGTATCTATGACGTTCAAGGTGGATCTAGAGCAATCATTTTCGACAGATTGCAAGGTATCAAGCCAGAAGTAATATCTGAAGGAACCCATTTTTACATTCCATGGTTACAAAAACCAATTATTTTTGATATCAGATCCATGCCAAAAAACATTTCAACTAATACAGGAACAAAGGATTTGCAAAATGTTTCTTTAACTTTAAGAGTTCTTCATAGACCTGATATTGCTTCCTTATCAACTATCTACCAAACATTGGGTTTGGACTATGCCGAAAGAGTTTTGCCATCTATCGGTAATGAAATTTTGAAATCTGTAGTTGCTCAATTTGATGCTGCTGAATTGATCACTCAAAGAGAATTGGTTTCTTTAAAGATTGCTAAGGAATTAGAAAAAAGATCTGGTGAATTTAAAATTATGTTGGAAGATGTTTCTATCACCCATTTGACTTTTGGTCAAGAGTTTACCAAGGCTGTTGAACAAAAACAAATTGCTCAGCAAGATGCTGAAAGATCAAAGTTTTTAGTTGAAAAGGCTGAACAAGAAAGACAAGCTAATGTTATCAGAGCTGAAGGTGAAGCTGAAGCTGCGGACTTAATTTCTAAAGCTTTGCAAAAGAATGGTGATGGTTTGTTAGCTATTAGAAGATTAGAAACTAGTAAAGATATTGCCAAGACTTTGGCCACTAGTGGCAATATAACTTATATTCCGGATAGTTCTTCTGGTAACAACAATGGTAGCAGCAATTCCTTGTTATTAAACGTTGGTAGATAAGTAATTTGAAAAAAGAAGAATGAAAATAAATAAAAGATTAATTATTCCTTGTATATAAAGAAGTTAAAAAAATTTTTAAAAGATTAAATTAAAATCTTCACGATTATTTTTTAATTTATTTAGTAAAATTTAAAAATAATAATATAAAAAAAGCATGATATATATATGTGTGTTTGTATATATTCTCTAATTACTGTTAAATGATGTTAAAAATGTGTTAATTACTTTCGTTTTATGTTCAACCAATCTGCTTACTGATTATACATATATATATATGTATAAACTCCACCTTTCCAAAATTAGAGTTCGGGTATCAATTTTATTTTTTCTTTTGACAAAAAAATACAAAATATTAAAACAACTTAAGGAATAAGACCAATTGGTAGACATTTAAAACAGTAGCAGTAAAAAAAAACAACAAATGAAACAACAATTACATTGCTTAAAGTGAAGAAAATGGGTATCTAAAAACAAAATTAAATAATTTTAACGTCTTAATTAATGAAACTTTGTGATTTTTTTTTTCCTCCATTTGCTTTTATTATTTTTATTTTTTACAAATATTGATTCTTTTTTTTTCTTTGTTACTTTTATATCATTTTAGATTATTTTTAATATTTTCTTTTAGGCTAGGCTGATTAAATGAATTTTAATGGGTATCCCATAATTTTTTTTTATTATTATTATTTTTCTCCTTTAGTTTTCCTTTTCACTGATGCTCGGAAAGACAAGTCTTAAAAAAGTATTCGGGAATTGAAAGCAAAAGAAAAAATAATAAACAATTGGATTTTTGAATAATGCTCAAAAAAAAAACAAACAAATAAACAAATAAAAAATATAGCGATGACAATATTGAAAAAAAAAAATTTTTTTTTTTTTTACAGTAAACAAAGTAATATTTTAATATATTATTGTTTTTTTTTTCTCCTTTTTTATTTTATTAATCAAAAATCTAATGACATTTTTAAAAATATTTATCTTCCTTACTTAATTTATTGGCTGATGTTTCATTTTCTTTTATTTATTGTTATTTTTTTATTATTAAGTATTAATTTTTAAAAAAAATCTTTTTTCATCATTGGTAATTCATTAATTATTTGTTTTTCAATTTATGATATTTTTTGCTTAATGTTTAAACATATTTCGTAGTCGTCTTTTCATTTGTGTTTGAATAGTATAGAACATAAGCAAAAAAAGAGAAAAAAAGAAAAAATATTGAAAAGCAAACCAATTATTGAAAAAACCTCAATAAACATGTTAAAGCCAAGCATAATGTGCAATTACAAAGTGAAGCGAATTTGATATTATTCAATTATTTTATTTTTTAAAAAAAAATGGGCTTCAATTTAACAATTTAATTTCTCATTATATTATATTTAAACTTGGGAAACAGCTGGTCTCTTCTTGGAACCGAATAAAGAACCACTGCTAGCCAAGTTAATAATATCAAAGACTATCTTAGCTAAGAAGATGAAGAAAGAGAAGTATAAGAAAGCAACAGTAGCTTGAGATTTTCTACATCTGTCAGAAGAACCATCAATGATGGAGTTACCATCCAAGTAGGATTGGTTGGAACAGGAGTGACATCTGATACCGACAGCCAAAGCAGTAGCAGCAGCAAAAGTAAAGACAAAGTTCAAAAAGTCTAAAGTGAATAATAAAATTGGCCAAGTAAAAAAGGTAATGAAGTTGGCAAAGATAGCATATACGGAGTCAAATAACAAACCAAATACAGAGGCAAACAAAGCAAAGTTAACTCTGGAGTGAGTACCATTGTCGGAACCATGAATCAAAGAACCTGTTAAACCTAGAATGATGACTAGGAAAGCAAAGTTAACTATTCTTAAAGAGTTATCAAATATAGAAAGCATTTTTGTATTTTTATTTTGTTATACTATTATTAATATTGTTTTAAATATGGTTTTTTCTCCAAACTAGACTCGTAGTATAATCTGATGTATTTAAAAATTAATAAAATTTCTGGTTTTTCTATATAAATTATCTTTTTAAATTCTTTTAAAAATATTACCCATTGTTAAGTAAAGAATAATTAAATTTTTAAAAAAAATAAAATCCATTAAAAATGAATTATTTTACTTCTTCCCTTTAAATAAAAAAAAAAAAAAAAATAAGTAACTACCCTCTTCCCGTTTTCTCCCCTAAAAAAAAAAAAAAAAAAAACATATTACACGGATGTTTTTTTTTGTTGTAATATTAGTAATTTCTTCGGATTTATTCAAAGTATTTGCACCATTTAAATTTGTTTCTCTTTTAAAAAAAACTCAAAAATTAAATCTAAACTCCGACAAAGTTTCACAAATAAAAAAACGTAATTGGTTGAGCCAAAAAAAAAAGAAATATGAAACATTCGTATAATTATTTCTTAAAAGGGAAATGTTGTATATAAACAATCAAAAAATACAAAAAAATAACGATAATTTGGTAGCGTGTATGATTAAGAGGGGGGAAAAAAAGAAAAAAAAGTTTTCCACCTCCACCTATCTTTTCTCCCTTTAAGCTTTGTTTTTGTTTGTTTTTTTTTCGGCTTTTAAAATTTATAACCATTTTTGGTCAAAGATGCAACAACGTCATATATATTTTTTTAAGGGGAAGAACAACAAAAAAAAAACATTGATTCAACAAAGGTGTTGAATTTTTTTTTTTTTTTTGTTTTTAAAAAAAAGAAGATAAATTCGCCCTTTTGAATTTTCTTTTGACTTGCAAAAAAAATTTTCCCCTATTTTTTTTTTTCATTTTACATCAATTAAACAAACAAGGGGGAAAAAATAAATTACTACACAAATTATATATTTAATCAATTTTTAATCTTATTTATTTCCTTATTAACTTCTTTAATTAAAATATTAAAATATAAAGAATAAAAAAAAGAATTTAAATTAACCAAGAAAAGAACTAATCTTTGAACATTTAGAATATACTTAACTTTTTTAGTTTAAACTAGATACTTTTTTTTAAATAATAAATTATATTAATTTTGTTTTTAAAAAATAATGCTAAGTAGTTTTAAAAATTCTGCCTCTACTGGTGACAAACCTAATGGTACTGGTGGTTACTTAGATTACTTATTTGATAATCAACCAAAGTATGATTCCAAAGGTCAAGAAATAAAAGAAGACACAACAAAAAAGATTGATTCTAATAAGTTAAGAGCTCATGTTTCTGCAAGAGAAAAAAACAAATCTGTACAGAATAAAAAGAAGAAATATCCATATGTTTACGGTCCTAAATTACCTCAATTAGACTCAAAACATTTGTATCATTTAGATGATGTTACAAATGAAGATGATAACTTAACTATTATTGATCATCCAAACCAACCAAATTTGCCTAAATCTATTCCAAAGAGAGATAACAGACAAACTAAAAGTTCAACTAAAATCAAAGGTAAATTAGAAAAATTAAACAACAAGCAAGATGCTTTAATCAACAGAACTACAGTTTATGATGATGTTTATGATCCATCATCTGAAAAGAAGGAGACTAAAGAAATTACCAATCCAATCACTAAGCCTGTTTACAAATTTATTGGTAGATTAAGAAATGATGCTGATTTGAAACAAGGTAAGAAAACAAAATATATTGCTTCCAAACCAAAAAACCCTATTTGGAACAGATTTTCAAAGGAAAGCTCTACTGAATCTCCTGAAGCTGATGAAAGAGTTGAAGAAAATGAAGAAGAAGCAGATTATGCTAAAGAAAATGAAGAAGGTCCAGGTACATTAGATCCAAAACTTGCCACTGCGAATTTATTGAATAAAGAAAGATCCGAAGAAAGTGTTGAAAAGGATATTCATGAAAACGAAGAAGGTCCTGATGCTGTAGACCCTGCTATTCATGAGTTAAGTTTAAATAAGACTAGAACTGCTGAAGAAATTGAAAAAGATATTCATGAAAACGAAGAAGGTCCTATTCCAATAGATCCTGCTATCCATGAGTTAAGTTTAAATAAGACTAGAACTGCTGAAGAAATTGAAAAGGATATTCATGAAAACGAAGAAGGTCCTATTCCAATAGATCCTGCTATCCATGAGTTAAGTTTAAATAAGACTAGAACTGCTGAAGAAATTGAAAAGGATATTC